>VWZF01000205.1:249790-275530 GCA_013396755.1 Sclerurus mexicanus | reverse complement strand
CGGCGGGAGGGACTGCAGCGGGCACCAGGGGACAGGGGCCGAGGCAGGGGCCTTGCTTCCCGCGGCAGCGCTGGTGGCTGATTTCCAGGTGTTGGGTACAGCCCGCTCGGGTGGTGCAGCGGGGCCGCCTTGCGAAGCTGACGTCAGGATGCTTCAGTTCCGAAAGTCATCACTTGGCAACAAAGACGGTGATGCACGTGGAATGCTACATTGTTCGTCTTTTGGTATATTGCTATTTTGTAAAAAGGAAAATTAAGCGCGTAGACTAATCTAGTGGCCCATTAATCGAGGGGAGACCTCATCCTCGTCTGCAGCTTCCTCCCAAGAGGAAGCAGAGAGGCAGGCACCAGTCTCTTGTCTCTCATGATAAGTCATAGGACCTGAAGCTATGGCATGGGAGGTTTGAGTTGGATATTAGGAAAAGGTTCTTAACCCAGAGGGAAGTGGTCACAGCACCAAGCCTGCTGGAGTTCAAGAAGCATTTAGACAACACTCTCGAGCGCATGGTGTGATTCTTGGCATTGTTCTGTGCAGGGCTGGGAGTTGGACTTGGTGATCCTTGTTGGGCTCTTCCAGCTCAGGATATTCTATGATTCCATGCTCTTGCAGACACAGCTGGCAGTTGATTAATGTTGTTTTTTCTGCATTTGTTCTTTTTGAAGATAATTCTAGTGATTCAGAAGAAGACCGGAGTACCAGCAGCGTAGAAAATCAGGCCATTCCAAACTCTCACAGGCTGCCAGAGTCCAAGTTGCATCCACCACACATCAAAATAGATATCATCAGGAAAGTGCAAGCCAAAGATACACAGCGCTATAAAGTGGAATATGATTCGCAGAGTACAGACACACTGAATTTTTCTTCTGAGTCGAAACAAGAGACTGAATATGTAAGTATTTTTGTATTTGATAGTTGGGTCCTATGACCAAAGGTACACCAGCTTACAAAGGCTGCTGGTGACTAAGAACCTGAAATAAGTCCCTCAGTGACAGGGTGCCTTCATCAGCACATGCTCTTCTAGCTGTGTCTGTATGTTAGCTTCTGATACTGGTCTTTCTGACTTTGGAAGCTCACTTGAAAATAATAATTTAAAAAACGCTGTTGATCTCTTTGCAGTCCCAATTTGGGATGAAATCTTTGGATGTGTGTGATTTGCAGTCAGAGTGTTTGAGCAGTAAGAGCTGCAATTTAAAGCCTGTGTTTAGAGCTTGTGAGGTCAGTACAGAAAGAAAACATGTGAAAGCAACAAGGAAGGTCTTTACTAACCAAAAATCTCCATTTTAATCTCCAGTAGAACTGTGGAGTCTATATGCTTTCAGACACTCACATAAAAGGCACTTTACATGAGCAAACTATTAATATTACCACTTGAAAGTATAAATGTCATTACTTCACTAATTAAAAACTGTACCAAATGAGTCTTTGTGTCGATACAGCAACTTAAACATTTTTAAACCATGCAAAGAATTTTTTTTGGGTCTCTACTGAAAGAGTGGGCTCTTGGATTGAGTCAGTAATATGCCCAGAGTGTAGTTAAGCATAGAGTTGTGGGCTGTGACTCTTGAATTCTGATCCCACTGCTGAGACTGACTGCCTTCTTGGCCTCTGGCAAACTATGAACTCCTCTGCTCTTGGTTTTCTGACTGCAACACGGGGCTCATAACGCTTTACTCCCTACCCTGAAGGGCTGCAGTGAGAAATAATTAGTTGGTGTTTGAGACGTGCTCTTGAAAGTGCTTCTGAAAGCTCTTTTTGGCTCATTGTCCAAGAGCTAATCCTCACTACATTGTTGTCAGCCTTTTGCAGATAAAGAAAGTGAGGAAAAAAGTCACATACTTATCTAATGAGACTCTTGTGTACTACTGGTTCTTTGCATGTCTGCATCCATTTGGTCCAGTTCAAATTGGAAACCATTGTCCAAAGATGAAGTATTATATATACACATATACATTATGCTAAACGACTTGTTTTCAATTAAGTCAATTTCATTTAAGCTTTCATATCCAGCAGAATCACAAAAAACAAATGTTATAAGGGAAGGCCTACTTGGTGTGTTTTCAGTGGCCTACTTTCTTCTTTTTCCACTTGATGCAAGGCCAGCTTTTCCAAACTTATATGTTACTGATTGACATACTGGTTAAGCCTTCCCATGGGTATATGTGACTGTGATTTCAACTGGAAATGTCAGTACATGCCTCAGCGTATCATAAGGCCTTCAGTGTTTAGAAATTACTTTATCTTGAATAGAGCAGTCAGATTTTTTTCTGTGAATGATCTGCCTTTTGACATATCCAGCCATCCCTTTGTTTTAATGGATTTGCTTGGGTTTGTATTTCTTGTTTCTTGTCCTTTAAAGATTTATTTACTCTTACGTGAAAGACAGAATTTGGGAATGAAGTTTCATTTGTGTTTTCTAAAACATGCTTATTAACAGGGTCCATGTCGTAGAGAAATGGAAGACACTTTAAACCACCTAAAGATCCTAAATGTCTTGAGTCCAAGGGGTTTTCATATTCCAAATTGTGACAAGAAGGGGTTCTACAAGAAAAAGCAAGTAAGTACAGAGTTTTGGTCATGTCAATGAATGCACTTCACCTTTTCTGCATCTTTGTTGAAGGATCTTGCCAGCAAGGTGCATTATATATCATTTTACAGAGGAACTAGTTAATTTCCAGTTTTAGGACCTGACCCAATAGTGCTGAACCTTGTCAAGTGGGGATAGTATTTTTATTTTCTGTTGGTCATGACAACAGATTCATTTTAGAAACCTCATACCTAATCACACATGGGTTGACTGGTGTCCTAGATACTAATGCCCTTTGGTTTAAAAAAAGCAGTGCCTCTGCAATAACCCACAGAGCTAATGTTGCAGTCACCATATGACTGCAATAGATCAATGCTTTGAATTGTAAATAGCTGCTTGAGAGTTCCTAGAAGAACTGCACTGGATCATATTACAAAAAGAAACTTGAGAAAGCTATATATCTGTCCTTTATGTGCTACACAGGTCGCTTCCAAAATCCAAGTCATGTTATCGTGAAAGTGATACTTATACTAGTTACTCTACAGCAAGGATGACTTCTCAGCCCCTTCTGGTTCTGGGGTTGTGACCTTTCTTGTGAAATGCAGACTGAAACTGCGAGTATTTATGCTTTAGTTGTGTCAGATTGAGCTACAGCAGCAGTCTCCATTCAGTGCTGCCCTTGAAGCTCATTGAGGAACCTGGGAAAATGCACATCACATCTAATTCCAGTGTTTAGTTAGTGGCTGGCCTCCAAATATGTTTCTTGGTATAATTCCAAATTTTCCTGAATTCAAAGGTTTCTTTTAAGACTTTTCTCAAGGACAGATTTTGTTTATGGACCATCTTGTCTCTCCCATTTGGGTTTGCACAAGTCAGTCTCTCTATCTCTGGTAACCAAAGGAGTGGTTGACTCTCTGTTGCTAGCTAATGCAGTTAATTTGTTGGAAATGAGAGGCCAACCTCCAACCAGGCAGCCTTATTTTAGGAATGGTATCTCTCCATTTTTTTGGCTTCCAGCTTTCTTAGAAACAGTCTTTCCCTTTCTGGTATTCCCTGGAGCTCTGCATTAAGCTGGCAGTATCAGGTGGAGCATTTGCAATAGGGGTGAGATTTCCAGCCTTTCTGCCATCAGTCCAGCATTGACAGCACTGTTTGACCTTCGGTGCATGCTGCTGAGCTTGTCTGTGCTTCCCAGCTTTTCCCGAGCAGGTGGTGGCAACTCCCAAGTAGGGGAAGTTTCTTCTTGTTGCCTGGAGCGCTCAGAAGTCTGTTTCAGTCTTGTCATGCTGCATGTAAACTAGCAGAGAGCAATGCTCATATCTCGATCTGGGGTTTTTTTCAGAAAATGCATTGGACTGCTATGCAGAGCCATAAAAGCATTTCCTTTTAACTGTGTTCAAGGCACACAGGTGTACTGTAGCCCTTTTCCTTTTCTATGTATTAGAGAAGACCGCAGATTGTTTACTTTGTTCAGTAGATCTTCCTTTCATCTCTCTTCAGACTCTGAGGGTTTTTGCTTTGTCAGCAAAAATGTGGTGGTTTGTAAGCAGTCTCTGACATGTGTATGTAGTAAATCAGATCCACAGTAAGCACATATTAAAGTGGCTTACTTTAAAGGATGACTGTACTTTAAAGTGCAATCATAGTTCTGCCACCAAGGCAGAAAGAAAGGAAATATGAAGTTAAAAAATAGGAAAACCAGATAATAATCTTACCTAGCCTTTGTACCTGGAAGTTGATTTACAAGAATAAGGCAGTGGTGCAGACAAAATACACACTTCTGCCCTCTGTTTAATATCTGTCCTGCCTAGAGAATTTCAAAACTGCTTTAGGAAAGGTTCCTCCACTATGTTCAACAGCCCATCCAGTCAGCAAATATAGAGGATGAAGGGACACTTTCATACTTGGCCAGCCTTGTCAAGCACTGTGCCAATTTACACAGGTCCAGTAGTTTGAGACAACTTGGGATCCTGTAGGAGATGCCCACAAATGGAGCCCATGTGAGTAAACATTCTACATGACATTCAGTTGGGGTGCTGATCCCATAAATGAACCTTGATCAACTCTGGGAACAGGCCTTCACAGATAGGGCTTACGGAGTCAGCCTGCTTCTCTCACCAGCAAAATACAAACCAAAAATAGTAGTTGCCCTCATAGAATTAACTCCTAGAAAAAAGCATCAGTTTGAGAAGTGAGTCCTGTCCAGACCTAATTAACTGTCTGCAAGGGATTGTGACAGTTGTTTGTTTGGTTTTCTTTTTGAAGCATTGTGTAGGTCTGAATTTTAGACAGTGCGAGCAGGTGTCTAATCTCATTAACAGAATGCTAGGTTATTTTATTAATTCCCTTCATTGCCATTATTAGCCACATTCAGTCTGTAGTTGAATTATATTCTACTGTCACAACAAAATGCAGAATAATTGGTTAGGAAATAGACAGTAAATCCATTGAAAAATAAGTGCAAGGTAGGCATTTTGAATTCTGGAAACAACTGCCAGAACCACTGTCTAGGATGAGAATGTCATAGGTATGGGATGGTAGGAATCTGATAAATTATGATCACACTGGGACACCGTTTTAAAACTCATTTAGGAGGCTTCACATATTCTGTCTTCCTGGTCACCTGTTCTTCCAGTCAAGTTGAAAGCAGTTATTTTTCATGACACTTGTGGATATCTAGAAATTGACTTTTCAGCAACAAAGCATTTGCATATGTGAAACAATTTTAGGAACATAAATTCATCTGTCAGGGTATAACATGAAAAGTATTTCACACCTTGTGTTTATATATAAACTTTTTTTAAAATCAAACCTATTAAAATTTAGAATTCTTTGTCTTAATAAATCACACTTATAAGGTTGTACTATTCAACTGTGGTATATAGGTATATATAGTGGAATAGGTTGATACAGGCATGTTCCTGCCTCAAGCATGGTAAAAAGGGTTTTGATGAAATTAGAATTATTATATGGGGCAATTACTAGAATTGCCCCATGTTTGTGTACTGGAGCCAGATATTCACCTAAATGTGAGCTGGCAGTGTTCCACTGAAAACAGACCTGGGCTTGTCAGGAGCCAAAACGGCCTGAGGTATATGTCAATGCTGTCTGCAGTCTGTTCCTGAAGACCACAGTTGTAGCTCCATGGAGACCACTGGGCTGACCAGGAATTTAATGGGATACCATATGCTTTGCTGTGCCCCACAAATGCCTCTGCGGCACTTCTTTGTGGAAGGGAGAGGAGCAGGTGGCATGGAAGCTGGCAGCTGGTGTTTCCATCAGAAGTAATTACTGTCTCCATGGCTTGGGTAGTTTTCCAGGTTTTTGAACCTATGAAGTCATACAGAAATCCTGGGCAGAGCCTTGAAATGTATGTGGAGTATAAAATTCAGAAGAGGAGATATTCAGATAGATTTGCTTTTTTTCCGTATGACCTGCCTACCACTTCTGTAGGGAATGCATGCTAGCTGTTTCAGGATAAAAGCATCAGAAGTGCTTTATTATTCACAGCACAGCTGAGTGGGTAGTACAAAATAAAAGATTAGAAAAGATAAACTGTTTCCCCATCGAGTGTTATTTCAGCTGTAGAATAATCTAAGACATTTGTTTTTCAAATAGGTTCTCTAGAAGAAGTAAAAAAAAAAAAGTACTAGTGGTATGAAAGGTGCTTCTGCGAACTAACTTTGTCTTGCAGTTAATTCTGAAAATTGATTGTGCAACTGTAAAAAAACAATAAAACCCTCCAACAATATGAGATAACTTTAATTGATCATTTGTTTTGAGTGTGATGCAAGCCTATGAATCAGTGAGAGTTGTGTAACATACTTCATATAGTACTTCTAAAAGGGGAGGCTATGTTACTATTATTAGCAGAAGTGTAGTTTCGTTGCCAGAGCACCAGGCTGGCAGCCAGAAGCCCTATGCTCTTTGGGCTCTGTCTGCGCCTGCTTTGTTGGGAAAAACAACTCAAGAAGTGCTGCCTCAGTTTCCCTTTCTGTAAAATTTGAATTGTGCCAAGACTGTTTTTTATTAATTCTTCTGTTTTGAGTATGAAGAATTTAAGTCATTAAATGTTAGTACTACTTAAGCTAGAGTCCAGTCCAGCCACCACCAAATTGAAGGAAAATTTCCCTTGGCACCAGTGGACTTTGAGCAACCATTCATTGAAATCCTGGAGAATAAGTGTAAGCTCTAGTCAGGCTTTTGAGACAATAAACATAAGTAGTAAGACTTATGTTTAAAGATTTAGTACAGAAAGCCAGTTGAACAGATAACTGGAACTGAAATGCAGGTAACCATTTACTTTAGCAAATGTAGCTGTTCTCTCAGTAGGTTTGAACTTCCTCTCCTAAAGCAAAGCTAATATGTATTTTGAACTGGATCTTGTCATCCTGCTGCTGTGCATTTTTCATAGGGCTAATGCAGAAGAACTGCAAATTTGTAGAAAGGAAGGCGTTGTACTATTTCTGCATTGGGCTTGTTACTCAATAATATATTACAAGGGTGGATTAATTTGCAGTTATGGTGATTAAAATTACTTCATTTAAAATAAAATAAGCAAGTTGTTGAAAAATTTGTATCTAATGTGTGACCTGCTTACATCTTTCTTTCACAAGTTCCTATTGGAGACTGTCCACACTGCTCCGTGCTCATGGGCCAGTGTGCTAGTGCATGCTGTCCCAGGAGTGATGTGTATTCACAATTCTATCCAGAATAGCACCCTGTCATCTAAGATACCAAACTAGACATGGAAAGGATCAGACACTTTGAGCAGCACGTGAAGCCCAGTGCTTGCTTGATGCTTTCTTGCATACCTAAACATGGAAAAGGCACTTAGAGTTGTGAGCCACTGCCATATCCTCCTGGAGACTCTGGAGAACAAACAGTTGAGTGGTAGTTCATCTGACTTGCACCAGCCTGAACCTCTGTAAAACTTGGTTTGCTGTGAATGTGATCTCAGGGGCAACACTTGCTCTTCTTGCATGATAGACTTGACAGTGTTGAGGGATCTAAGTAGCTTCATTCTAGCCAATGTTCCTTCATATTGGCAATGCAGCAGACAAAGCCTCAGGGAACTAAGTATGCCTGTGTCACTGCATCCTTTGTCAGTGTGTCCTGAGTAAACAGCCACCTCTGTTTGCATTTGAAGCAAACCCTGTATTACCAAATCTCAAAACATGAGCTGACATGGAGTCTGTGTCTTGACAGTGAGGACCATTGCAAACCTAGTGAGATTCTGAGACATGTCTTGTGAGTGGGTAAAAACCCTGTGAGGTCCCAGAGGTTCAGTATGTAACTATCCAGGGTTGCATACTGAATGCAGTCTGTAGCATGTTATCTCTTTTAGTCTAGTTTTTGCCATTCTTAGTTCCTGGGGGGGAACATTACTTGCTTAGTATGTAGTAGACTTTATAACGCATTTTTACTGCATTACTGCTTCTAAAGAGGATCAGTGTCATTGCCTGTTGTAGTTTCAGGTTGGTCAGCCTTGTGGGTAAATTTCACCAGTTCACTTAAAGCTGTCATAGGTTATACACTAGTAGATATGCAACCTTATTTATAGGTAAATATACATGTAAAGTTCTAACAGTTGTTGAAGTGATAATTCCATTACAGAAGGATTATATATCTGTTAATAAATGCCAACTACAGTGTTGAATTTCCTCCAGCAAACAGATGCAAGCCGAGGGTGTTTATTGCTGCAATGGTTGTCTTTGCCAGTCCTGTGCTTTAGTGTAGAACATATCTGTTAACTTTCTTTTCCAAAGTTGGGTCCCAGTCATTAGCCTGTATTGTTGTAAGTAGTCCTGGTATTCAAAAGAGGCAACTGTGCTGCAAAATACAATGGGGAGTGCTTCATAAGACTGTGTTCAGGTCATTCTCATTGCAGTTTTACTGTAGAGCAGTTAGACCCAGAGACTTTGATGGGGAGAGGAGGTAAGTTTTTATTGAAATACTTTGTGGTGATAACAAATACTCTGATTCTGTCAGATACAGTTGGGTTATGGAAGTGCATCTATCAAATGAGCAGGAATTCTGCTGTATAACATTAAGAGCAGAGAAAACATAAATCATGCTAACCGGCTCTCTTATTCTGTTTCAGTGTCGTCCATCCAAAGGCCGAAAAAGAGGTTATTGCTGGTGTGTGGATAAATATGGACAGCCACTTCCTGGGTATGATGGGAAGGGAAAAGGAGATGTCCACTGCTATAACCTAGAAAGCAAATGAGGGCTGGGTGCCAGCTCTTCTGGCATCTGTGCGTGGCCACTGGACCTCACAGAGACCTTGGAGGGGCTGGGCACACACTGTGGACTGCATTGCGCGCAGAGTAATGATAATCTCTGCCTCCTGCAGCAGATGGGGAGTCTCAGCCTCTGCAGATGCTGCTGCAGCTGCACTCTGCCACCGACATGCATTGAGCTTCCTATAGGATGTGTAGGGAGCTCTGAAACCCCATGTAAACCTGCACTATTGATACCCAGAGAGAGAAAACAAAAGGCACTTGAGAATGGATTCAGGGAGTCTCCACTTACTTTTTAAAGAACGGCCTGTGACCAATTTGATCCCGAAAGATACTGTTGTTGGTGTTTTGGTTTTTTTTTTTTGTTTTATTTTAAAGAATTTATAGATTTTAAGCTTGTAAAAGTATTAAAAAGTATTAAAAAACCACAAAACAAACAAAAAAAAACCAACAAGGATTTAAAGGTAATGTTTTTTTTACAGGTCTGATGGGAAACTTGTCTTCACGGGTAAAAGGTTTTATAAAAATCTCAAAGAACTTTTTAAAGAAATGTATTTCTAAAATAAAGACATGGCTATTTTTTTCTGTAAAATTTATTATGAATATTCTGTTAGTCTGTATTTAATATAATTGTTTTTTAATAAACTTTATTTAAATGTAACATTTGAATATCAAGTATTACATGGTAATTCTAGTGTATGCTTCTGTATGCTAAGAGAAAGTAAGGGTATGGAATGATTTACAAATATGTTTAAATCTATATGCATACACACTGACCTATTCTAGGTAATAGAAATTAATTTGTGGAGCAAAGGAAGTGTTTCCAGAAGAGTTTGAGATTTTGAGTATTTGATATAACTACAAATACCAAGATAATTTTTTGGTTATTATTTTATTTTATTGTTATTTCTAATGTACCCATCACTGAATTATGCCACTGGAAAGGATAACGGTTGCACTGAAGCTCTTGGTAAAGCCTTCTTCTGTCTGTCCTTTGCTTCAGTTTGTGCAACAGGGCTTACATTTCCTCCATTTCCTGCCCACACTAACATAGAATATTTGTGGACAAAAGATTGCCATTACAGTACCACCCTTTCTATTTGCTTATTTATTTTGAAAAGATGTATCTATTCTGTGTTGTCTTGGTACATTCTACCAAAGCACATACTGTGTACGAGGAACTCTTGTTCAAAACAATGCTGACAAGATGGGGGGGATCATCGACCGTAGGTGTTGAGCCCCATGTGCTTGATTTATGCTACACAAAATCGTTGCTTGCTTTGACTATGGTAGAAATCATTTGCCTGCATCCAAGTATAGAATAAGAACTAATGAGTTTAAATATTTAAACCAACTGTCTGCCATGGTGTTATATGTCTTTTTAATGGGATGATAAGTGATTTGGTTTTTTTGTGGTATGTGATGCTCTCACATAAGGACAACTTTGGCAACATTCATTTTTTGAGACTGATTGTTTACTGAACTTTGTGGAAAATTCTGTATGACAAGGAAATCTGTATAAGGAAAGGTGGACTGTGAAATGTAACATCTCTCTGGAAAGTAATGCCATATTTTGTATATGTATTTATTTATATATTTTATATAAATATTTTATATATTTATATAAATATATATTCTTATACGTGTCACTATAAATGTTTGATGTCACTGTAGAAAAAAGAAGCCATCAACTCTGTAATTTCTTGTTGAGTTGGGAACTGTATGAAGACAGGGCAGTGGGTTTCCAGCTGATGGGGCCATGGGTTGTGTGATTGAGGAGACACCATGGGGCTGAGGAGCTGGTTCCTCACTCACCACATGAATTGCAATGACCCTTGTTCCAATTTCTGTCTAATTAAATGAGTTCACACCATGATTAAAACTGAAATTTTATAACCTTGGAGTAAGAAAAAAAAATACATGAGGTGATGCTTACTCCAGGCTAATACAGATTTCCTGACAGATGGTTACAGGGGGCTTTTTGAGGTGAAGATTTATCGCAATATTTTTGTTGCTAAAGCAAATGTAATGCCTGCAAAGATTTGTTGGCAAAATAATAAATGCTGGGCTTTTTTTTTTTTAAAATTTTTTTAAACCAGTTCCTTTCAAATAATTTCACAAAGAGAAGAAAGTTATATGTACGCCAATATTTGGGCACATAACCGTAGATAGAAAAATAAGGATTGGATTCATCAAACTGAGTTAGTATTTTGCCCTTTTTTTTTTATTTGCTATCTGATGAGCCATCTGAAAACAAAAATTGTTTCTTGCCAAAAGTGATAGATAGCTGCCAGATTTTGCAAGTATGCAAGAAGTTTTCTAGCAGCCTGTGACAGGATTTCTGATTTGGGTATTTGGCAAGTATTTAAGCTTTTTACATTTTTCCCTGCCATTAAAAACAAATAAATACAGAAGAAGCTGGCTAGAAAAAGTCCTTAGGTGATATTTTTTTATAAAAAACCCAAGGAAACTACAGCTTAAGAAACTCAGACTGATTCAAGCAAGCAATCTGTCACATGAATTGTTTAAGAAATGACATTCATCTCCTCTAGGTCAGCACCTCCTAATGGTCTTTAGTATGTAGCAGAGGAAACATACAGCTACTGTGAGGAAAAAAAGAATTGTGTGGTTGTGCAAGTCAAGTTTTGTTATTTAGCTTCCAACAGATGTCTTTAAAACAAAAATTATGTTTAAAAATAGCCCCTGCCCCAAGAAAAGAATTCTCACCTGTAATTTAAAGCTTCTCCCTTTTCAGAAGTTGCCTTTTAAATATATTTTACAAGCATATTTGCTTGAACTAGTATTGGATACTTGCCATTGCCAATCTGATGTTCCTGTCAGTTGACATTTGTATGAAATGGTATGAAATTGGTATGCAATCCAAAATTATCCATTATTAATCCCTCCCCCCCCCAAAAAAAAAAACAAAACTTTTTAAAAATTAAGAGGATCAGTTGTGACTTTTTTTTTTTTTTAACATTCCTATTTCTGTGAAGAAAAGGGTTCAATTCAATAGACAAGAGTACTTGTCATTCTCAGATTTTTTTCATGGCTAAGGGAGTCAAGCTACAATTCAAACAAATATATTCGTGATCTACATCCAAACAGCAGGATGTGGGCAGCATGAAGCAAATGTATGGATCAGTATCAGTCCAGAGGAATATGAGTTCCCTCCACGCACAGGTTAGAAATTATTCCTGCTAAGAGCTGCAGTGAGTGGAGAACTTCGGGATTGGTGACAAAGGTGAAACCAATACATTAGAAAAATACCTCCTGTCTTGGTGCCTTCATTCCCTTCAGCTCAAGTGGTGTATTTTATTAAGTGAACAGCTTTTTTCTAGCTTTTAGTAAGCTCTTTCAAGAATCTCACGTGATCTGGGTTAATATTAAGGAGTCTCAGAAAAATCCTTTTAACTGCAAACATTATTTACACCTCAAATATTTGCTTGGCAAGGCACTACAAAAGCCCCAAGTATGTACTTCAAAACTTGCTGATTTCTTTTTGAGCATATTTCGCATGTTGCATGGGTACCATATGTAGCCCAGATTGATGTGGTAAGTATTTATTTTAACGAGTGTAATAAATAGCTGCATAAATCCCTATAATTGCCCAGAATGCAAGTTAAAGCTGGCTGCAAGCACCTCTGCTATCTTACAAACTGAGAAAGTTCTCTTTTTTAATAGATGTACTATGCTTTAGTTTTTGGAGCCCAGAATATCCTTTTCCACTCCTTTGACATGCACACCTCTCATTGCAGAGTGTCAGCTATTTGTGCACAAGGGAAGGAGGCTTCAATGAATACCAAAACCACAGAATTCATTCATTTTTAGTACAGTCTGAACTTTTTATGACTAAATTCCATAGAAACCTTAACACAGCATAATTCCTTATTGAACTGAGCCCTAAATTTAAGTAATGGGTTTGGAAACCTTTTGGGAAATCATTTTTATGTATCTCTAGTCATTCTAGACTCTAGTCACTGTGTAAGCAAGGATGGCTCCACAGAGATTTCACATGCTAGCAATAGGAATTATATTTAAAGTATGAGGAGTACTGAGCGATTTTCGTGGATGCCAAAGCATATTAGTATTCAAAATGAAATGTTTATATAGGTAGCTGTTTTCTAAATGGTCCTGCTGTGCCTTTAGAAATCCTTCTATTAATTTTGATGAGAAGAATATACTTGCTTCCTACATTAGAAAGGACTGACTCCTTTCTCTTCCCCAACTCCTTTTTTTGTCTTGGTTTTCTTTTTCTGAGAGATTCAAAAATAAGGTCCAAAAAGGATATCAGAGTATTCCAAGGGCAAGTTTTTTGTGGTCAGTATCAGTAATGGCTACATTTGCAAGCATGAAAAATTGGTTTTGTTTGAGGCCATTAGAAGAGAAGTCTTCTGGTATGTCCAGTGGATCTGGGTATCTTCTTATAACTGGAATGTATTTAACCATTTGGTTTTGGAGTCTCCATCCTTGGAGATACTCAAAAGCCATCTGGACATATTCCTAGGCAACTGTCCCCTGGTGGCCTTTCTTGAGCAGAGTAGGGTGGATCATGTCACCTCCACACCCTAACCATCCTTCTATCCTATGAACCAGTCAGAATGTACCAGCTTGGTGTCCTGATTTCCAGCACATTAGATTGTCTACATTATACAATACATTGATTGAGAAGATGTTACACCTTTTTCTCCCAGAAAGGAAATTTCCTGGAAAATGGCAAGTAGTACAAATTTGTTGTTCACCAGAAGAAGCCTGAGTCTGAAAACTCTGCATTTTAGGTATTACTTCCTCCAGTTCAGATTTCGCAGATGTGGAAGCATATACACCAGCCTTAGGGAAAATTCTACTGGAAAGACCTTTGCTTTTGCTTTTACCCTGTACATATATTAAAAAAATGAAAATGACTTCAAGGCAGAAAGTTCCAGCTAAAAAAAAAAAAGGAGACCAGGTATTAGCAGAAGCAGAGAGCAATGCTGCAAATCTCAGTTTATCCTTGCAGAATGCATGTCCTGCTGCTCAATGTATCCTGGCTCTCCACTTCTGCTGACCTATCCAAATTCCTTAAGAGCCTTTCTCTGTCATGGCTAGTTTCACCCCACTGCTCTCTCCCTGAAGTGGGGATGGAAAAAAAGGCAGGAAAATTATAGCTGCAGAGAGAAGCTGAAATTTCCAATCTGTTAGCCTGAAAAAAAATCTAAAGAAAATGTCATTGAGAAGGACTGCTTCCCACAGCCATGTGTGGCAAGACCTTCCAAAAGTGGGGTAGTGGAGTGACTTTCTTATGAGAACCAGTCTTAGAGTGCATTTCTCTCATTTCTTCCAACTAAAGGGCAGAGACTATTTTTGCCTGTTTATGCCATACTGAGAATATTCAAGGTGAAGACTTGTTTCCTTTGTCTGCCAGGTATAATGTAACTTGCACCCAGTAAAAATGACCTAACTGACTGAGCTTGGAAAGTTGATTACTGTTTTATCACAGGGGTGCTCCAAGCAATCTTCAGCCCTCAGATCCTGCCATACATTTCCACAGCTGCTATCACCCCATTACCAGTAACATGCTGATCTTTTTCTATTTCCTTGCTGGGGCTAAATGGTGAGGGCTCAGCTGCCAAAACAGCAATAAACAGAAGCTGCAGGCAAAGCAAAAATATGAATGAAGTTGATGACATAGCCAGCATTTTCTCTAGGCCTCCTGAGACATCCCACACTAAGATAGTTTTCCAAAGAACCTTAGCCTAGTAAACACATCAGCCTAGTGAACTACAAAGCACCATCAGTGAGAGAGAAAAAAGTCACATGTCACCCCTGGCATAATTATGCAATTAGAAACCTCAATGTAGGCACAAATAGGCTGTTCTTTGTTAGCTTAAGAGCAGTTGGAGGAGACTGAGAGCAGAAGGAAGACTACCCATGCTGTGTTCTGTGTGGCAGAACTGCAGCAGGGAGGGTCTGCTGTAGACCTATGTCTGTTGGTCAGGCACTGTCTCTGTCTCTGATGGGAAATGTGGCTGGTAAGAGAGCAACAAGGAGCCAAGCATGTGCACAGCACTGCCTTCCCCTGCGTGCCCTTGTCTTTGCTGGGTTGGTTGCCCATGCCCACTCAGATGGGACAATCCAAAGGGGAGTATGAAAAGATGAGCAGAAACTTTTTCAAAATTAAACAGCCAATGTCTGGAATGGACAAAGTTTAGATTTGTTCTTTTGACCTTACTTCAACATCCACAAGCACCCTTGCTCCCACATCTTTCCTGCAGGAGGCTGACCCTCTTCCTGAACGCTCACAGTAGCTTACTTGCAGATGGACTTTGCACCCTGGGGCATGAGGTATGCCAAAGGAGGAGGAAAGGAGAGAAAATAAAATAAAATAAAGCCCTTGTTTGTTGACAGAGCTATTGTCAGAGATGTTTCATTACTCAGACAAAAAATGCTGGTATGTCTGGGCTCCTGCTCCACTGCTGTTGTTTTTCTGTACTTTTTGGTAATACAGAATGAACTGGCTGTACTCCCAGCAAATCTTCTCCTTCTTTGTCCCCTCCCACCTTTACCTTAGTGTGACCAGGTAATATAGGGTGGAATGTCAGTAAGAGAAGCCTTCCACTTGCACCAACTGTGCTACTGTTACTCATTATATACCATCTGCCCAAATTTTAGAGTGTCAAATGTGTTAAACACAATTAAGTGTTTGTTAAGGTGCTCATGCCCCACTTTCCTATGCAGTCTGAATACCTGCCCAGTTCTTGATGTAACATACAACAGCAATTGGTCTATAAATACAAAATGTGTCTATAGACATGGGGCCTGTCATCAGTGCAGACTGGGGAGACTATTTAGGCTAGTGGTTTATGAGTGGAGTGATAGCCAAGGAAAAGTAGACCAACTTCAAAAGTGTTCTGTAAAGATAGACATAGGACTTGGGCGTTCAATATGCAGCATTGGCTGAGTCTAGCTCGGAATGAGTCACTTGGTTCTTTTTTTTTAACAGGTATTTTTTACTATTTTTATTATGGGTTAGACACCAGCGTTGTTCTGTGATAGGAAAGCACTGATATGGGTATAAAAATAACATTTATAGATCTAGTTGCTAGACTGCTGGTAAAGCACAAATACCTTTTGTTCTGACTTTGCAGAAAGAACTTCACTGTTTTAGCAATTTTTTTGTATTCCCATGTAATATCTACTGCTCTGGGAGCTGAGTGCTTTCCAGGAATCCAGTAAATCCTGTGACAAGCCTCTGCCTTACACCATTCTTTTTCATCCAACTTTCCTTCTCCCTGAGGAAAGCAAGCTATATGTGATGCATTTTCTGTTTGCATTTTCATTTTGTTCTCTGTTTAAGACTCATTAGCAAGTGCAAGATGAAAGGAACATAGGGGGCTTTGTAGAGAAAAAGTCTAAATCTTCATGTGCCTAATATCTAATTGCACTTTGGATTGGCTCTGTAGAAAGATGTTTGCTAAGTTTTGCCTTTGCAAAGCATGTGTTCTTACATGAAGTGACAGGGATGCTGCCCTTCACCACCATTTTCTTTCTCTCCTTTCTCTTCCCTCACCTTCAGCCAGCTCTAGCCAACACAAATGTGTCTCTGCTGTACACCAAAGTGATGAGCAGAACTGATTCAGTATGAACAGGGCCCAGTACCAGGTGATTTTAGGTTGTCTTGGATAGTGTCAGGGGAAACAGTAGAAAATGAAGTGCAGAGGGCAGTGACCTCACTTCTGTGCTATGAGCATTTTGCAGCTGGCAGTAGGCCATGGGCAGGAGTAGGCATGGCTGGAACAAACCCAGCTGCAACAATCCTGGCAGGGCTTTGGCAGGAAGAAGCACAAACCGGTAGGTAGGGTTCTCAGATAACATGAACCAAACATTACAGATACTCACCTAAGACCTTCCCACCAAAACAATTTCTTTCTAGGTAGAGTAGGAGTGCAAGTGGGTATGAAGTGAGGGAGCTGAATTAACGAGGAATAGTACAACCCCTTTACACATCCAGTTGCACACCAGGTGACCTGAGCTGCTAAGAGTATCCTGTAGCACTGTTCTTACCTTTCTTGTTTGCCCACTCACTCCCAGCAGGTTTGGCTTGGCTTGCCAGTGCAGTAGGGACCTTTGCAGCAGGCACACACTGAAGCCAGGATTGCCAAAAGAAACCCAGCACAAAACCAAAACAAAAAAAAAAAGAAAAAAAAAAAGAAAAAGTAAAAAAGAAAAAGAAAAAGAAAAAGAAAAAGAAAAAGAAAAAGAAAAAGAAAAAGAAAAAGAAAAAGAAAAAGAAAAAGAAAAAGAAAAAGAAAAAGAAAAAGAAAAAGAAAAAGAAAAAGAAAAAGAAAAAGAAAAAGAAAAAGAAAAAGAAAAAGAAAAAGAAAAAGAAAAAGAAAAAGAAAAAGAAAAAGAAAAAGAAAAAGAAAAAGAAAAAGAAAAAGAAAAAGAAAAAGAAAAAGAAAAAGAAAAAGAAAAAGAAAAAGAAAAAGAAAAAGAAAAAGAAAAAGAAAAAGAAAAAGAAAAAGAAAAAGAAAAAGAAAAAGAAAAAGAAAAAGAAAAAGAAAAAGAAAAAGAAAAAGAAAAAGAAAAAGAAAAAGAAAAAGAAAAAGAAAAAGAAAAAGAAAAAGAAAAAGAAAAAGAAAAAGAAAAAGAAAAAGAAAAAGAAAAAGAAAAAGAAAAAGAAAAAGAAAAAGAAAAAGAAAAAGAAAAAGAAAAAGAAAAAGAAAAAGAAAAAGAAAAAGAAAAAGAAAAAGAAAAAGAAAAAGAAAAAGAAAAAGAAAAAGAAAAAGAAAAAGAAAAAGAAAAAGAAAAAGAAAAAGAAAAAGAAAAAGAAAAAGGAAAAGGAAAAGGAAAAGGAAAAAGAAAAAAAGAAAAAGAAAAAGAAAAAACCCAACCAACCAAACAAAAACCCTCCAAAAACAAACATAAAAAAAACCAAAAAAAAAACAAAAAAAAAACAAGTGCCCCGCGAGCAGGAAAACTGCGGACCTTTGATTTTTCACCCTGATCCTTGAAGCTGATCATAAAAATTAGGACAAATCAGGACATGTGTCATCTATGGTCTAAATGTAGTCCAAACTCCTGGCAGCACTCTGATACGGGGGTATAAAATTTGCGTGCTTTGCCTCCTTGCATTAGTCCTAATCCCAGTATATGGAAGAGTCTGGCCCAAATCAGACAGCCCATCCCAGAACAGCTCAGCAGACTTCTATCCTGGTGAGTCCTGGCAAGATGTCACATGAGGCCAGATTGCAGATAAGGAAGCACCCCTTCACTGCCACTTTCAGGGGGAGCTAAGGGGCTAAACCCCTCTGAGAAACTGGTCTGTCGTGTCTGAATGCTGTATGAAGTAACTTCTGCTTCTGGTACTTAACAATTAAAAGAAACACTTCTCCTAAATCCCTGTCCCTGTCGACAACTCTAATTTCTTGCAGCTAGGATGGGAACCTGCCACCCGGCAAAGCATTAAAAGTAGTTATCCACTGGATTGCTATACTGTAAAGAGATCATTAAACATTATTAAAATTATGAGTCCTTCCCCTATATATATATATAAATATAAAGATTCCAACAAAAAGAACTAATTTCTGCTCTTTAGGAATAAACCTTTACATAAGGTCTAAGGGGTGAGAGCAGTCAGACTGCTCTCAAGAGTGTGCTGTAGCTGAGCCTATGAATTCCCCACCTTTCTTCACCATTTTCTCTTGGCAATGCCACACGACAGTTGTTCGGTGCTGAGTAGACTCCATGAAAGGACTCCAAAATTCTGCCCAAATTTGCTGCTTTGTAATTTTGATACAATGATTGCCAAGCATTTTGACACAATGAATGCAGTGCTCTAACACAGTTTTAGCCAGGTCTCACAGCAGCTCATTACAGGAAGGTTAGGCATTAGTTACTTATAATGCCATCAACTTCTTTTATGTGCTTTCCTTGTGAAGATCTCAAAAGACTCCACAAAGCAGGTCAGTAGTATATCCATACTTTTAAATCTGGAGCAGTTTAATAGACCCCAGTTGGATCAGCTCACACTGGCATGCATATACAGCCAACATATTCAGCAGATGCAACATACAATGCCACAGACACAGGACAGGGAGAGCAGGGATCTCCACGCTTCAGCTTTGCAGTTTCTGCAAGCTGCTTTCCTTCTCCCATTTAAAACCCAAGTCTTGTGCCAACAAATGGCAGGAGGATTTTATTCGGAGTTTCACTCCTGCCAGGCTCTTAGAAAATGTTATCACTCTCCTCTCAGGCTGTTTTCTTAGGAAGGGTTGGTGCAGCCTGTTTTCACCTCTGGGACTTGCTAACTCCCACACCAGTTTTTCCATGGACAAACTCAGCTTGAAGCCGGCATGGCAGTTACTTGCATTCTCTTTTTCTCTGCAACCACTAAATTGGAGGAACATGTGGGGCAGGGAAAGGGTCTATATCCCAAGCCAGGGGGACCCTCTTCTCTGCTTTCAGCTAAAGGAGTTTTTCCCCAGCCTCTCTTTTACAATCTCTGACTTTCTGTGCAGGAAATGGCTTTTTTTAATCTCGATGTTATCTTTTAAATGAACTAATACTGCTGCCTTGGGCTTTTGAGTGAAGGAAGGCATTCAGCTTTCCTATCCAGAAAGCCTTTTAATAACTTCCCTTGGAGGCTGCAGTTTTGCCCAAGGCAGAGGCTTGGGATTGGAGAGGGCAAGAGAAGGGGAATGGGGCGGGGAGAGCAAAAGAAGAAAAACCCATTGCAGGAAAGGAGCTTGGCATTCAGGAGGTAGATTTGTAAGAGTTTTGCCTGCTCTGCTGAGGTTAGACTGTTGAATGGGATCATGCAGAAAGCAAGAGACTGGGACAGAGTAGAAGACATTATTTAATAGTTCATCTTAAATAACATGACATTGTCAACATGTAAATGACTTACACCTGTCAAAGGTGATACAGAATATCCTGCTATGTTTTGCCATTTATCCAGTGCATATGTATGAAAAACAGATAGAAATACTGTCCCATTAGGAGCTTCAGTGTATAATTAAGGTTCAGACTTTCTTTTTTAAGAAACAGCTTGACATTGAAACAGAGGTGCAAAAGTAACCTGATATATACACAAAACAGGTTTTAAATAAGTTTGTAAGCATGGTCTCTACCAAAACCTATTTTTTAAAATTCAGTTTTACATCTATAAATACGTAGTACAAAAAAAAATACAAGTTTACAAGCCATTTTTCCCAATAGTTATGGCATTTGAGGTATCAACATTCCTCCAACATAAAATACGTACATTTAAGATCAATAATATTAAGTATTTACATATCAAGTTATGAAGTGTTTGAGAATATAAATTAGTAACAACACATAGAGACAAAAATACAGGTACTGTGAAATAAATAATTCAACAGATTTACATATGGGGCTATCTATAATATTATGCAAACAAAATATACAAGATTATAGGATTTGATCTTGCAGTTGCTCATAATTGTCACTTGAGCATCTAGGCAATCTCAGTGCAGTAAAAATGTTATTTTATGGCATTACTCATATTCTGAAAATCAGGTGCACAATAGTGAAATGGCTCCTGACTGGAATGGCTCCTGACTAGAACAGGCCCCCAGAAAACTTGGTGTGAAAAACCTTGGTGTTCAGTTTTATTCTTGTGAGTTGAGATACTGTTGGCATTCTGGGTCTCCTTTAATTTCTGGAGATCCAGGAATTCTTCTGCCACTTTTTGGATAGACACACCAGCATTCAGCAGACTCTCCATCCAGTACAGTTTCACACTAGAATATTATTAGCAAAATAAAAATCACAATGAGTAACTGCAAGCAGAGGTGTTACACAGAATTAGGATAAGAAGGTGGTGATGCACAGACTCCTTTTGAATGCAGTGGTCTGCAGAGCCTCTGAACAACATACTTAGGGAGTCAAGACCCAAGCTCAGCTACCGCAAGAGCTACTTCAGATTTAAAACTGCCCATTCCTTGGTAACCAGCAGTAGAAAACAGCAGTATCATCCAGCATGAGAAATGGAAAGATGGCAGAATATACAAACCAGTAGGGTGAGAGCAGTGACTGAACGGTCTGGCTCTTCACTCAAGGAGGCAAAAAGGTGGTGTGGGTTTTTGGGGGTTGTTTTTTTTTGGAGGGGGGCTGGAGAGGGAGGGTATTACACAGTTTTCTGTTTGTGCTTGATTAGATCCCAAGGTCCCAGTGTTTGTGAGACACATCATGATGCCATACCCAAAACCAAGGTGTCTCGGTGACACAGATTTATGCAGACCTACTAAATTTGTGTGCACGGCCTGTGGTTACAGGGTGTGGCTTGAGGTTTGGAGCTTTAGTTAGGTTTGCAGATTACTCTCGCTGTAACTTGCAGTGGCTTTTTTTGAGGATATAATGGAAATGAGCAAATAAGCTAATCCACAGGCAGCACAAATCAGTATATTTGTTCTGCTTTCACAAGATTAGTTTTGCTCCAAATTGTTTTTTTCACTGCCTTTGTGGGTTTCCACTGTCTGGGAGCCAAGGACCCCATTTTAACATAGTGATTATTATATACTCAATGGGCTTTGGCAGATAGTATAATGGATGTTATAAACTAATATCAACTGGAACTGTGCTAACAAATCAGGGACATGGATCTTGATTTGGTCTGGGAGTAGACAGGGTTAAAATATTTTTGAGAGGGCTTGGAGTGCACCTGTTCTGTGAATAGAAAAGACTTTCCTGCCTCTGTTGCTGTCAGCCCCCTGCATGCGGCTCACTTTAAAGTGAAGGACAAACCATCTGCTCCCACTACAAAATATCCCTGTTTTCACAACCTGCTTGTCCAGCAGCTGCAGACTTGCGAGTTTGGGAGCAGAGGGCTGTGAAAGGGTTCGCTGTATCAGGCTAGTTGCAGCACTGCTGTGAGTAGATAGGGGAAAAGAGGCACGCACCTGTTTGCTGTGGTAAAATCCATTCTTGTTGCAGTTGGGCAAGTAGAATTTGTAAATTTCCCCTCCACTCCTCTGCTGAGCTTTTGCCAATTTATACAGGGCTCTGTAGAGCTCCTTCTGACAAGGACCCTGCAAGAATACCAAGCACAGGTTGTAAGTACCAAAATCACAAAGAAACCAGCTAAACTAAAAGGGATCAAAATAAAGCTAGAGAAAGCTGAAAACACTTATTAGGCATATAATCAGACTGTTTTGCATACAGTTTTCCTTGTTTCAGGAGAAATACACAGAAAACTCTAGTGTTGCACTTAGACCTTTGTTTTTATTCTTTGAGGTATTTTCTGTCCTCATAAACATGAGGATTTTAGTCCTTAAATTGCCACACAAGGAAATTTAACCTGTACTAAGTAAACACATTACTGCTCAGAAGGTACAATCTCTCCTATTATGGGTAGGTGCACGTTAGGAGACTGGTACGTGAGACTAGCCACGTTTTCTGGGTTGCCATGACCCTGTGCTCTGTTGGTATATGGAGAATAGGTACAAGACATATATAGACTGTGCAAGAACAAACATCTGAATGTTTGTTATCTTTTGTACAAGACAGAACTATCACCAAAGCAACAGGGAGCCACCTTGTAGCTCTGGGACCAAAACCCAAAGTGCCTAGAACTGTGGCTGAAGAACTCTTAGCAATATCCATTGTTTTTGCATTTTGCTGGCTCTCTTTTTCAAAGTCACAATTGCTGCGCATCAACACTACCTAACATGTTTAAATCAGTGCAAGGAGAGAAGCGACTGAACACATATTTCTACTTTGGAGTGAAAATAAAGATAACCTCTGCTTTTGCAAGACCTTCTTGTGTCAGCCCCTCATATAAGCTGCCCTGTTCCAGTCAATGGGTTTATCTGTGACTCTGGGTGAGAAAGGCAGAAGCCCTAAAAATCAGAACTGCTGCGAACAGCACATGTGCATAACAGTTCAAATTGTACAAAGTGATTGAGTCCTGTACTGGATATGGAATGAGGCTTCCTAAGGTAGGGTGATGATTAATAGGTTTCTGCTTTTTCTTTTCCATGTTGTCAAGTGACCATTACGAACCCGGGCTTCTGTGGTGCCCAACTCAACCAACTCTGTAAAGCAGAAGTGCTGCTGCCTGGGATGAGTCTAACTGTGGTTCTCTGCTGCCCTCAAGTGGAACACAAACCTGCTTGCAAAGGCCCTGTACCCTCCACTACCCACTGCGATTTTGCATACTTTAATTGTTGAGCTTTTTGTCTTTCTACATTCCTGTACTTAATAGTGTTTCCTTGTGATCAGAGAGAAAGACATTTTGGTTTGCACTGGTGTTTCATCAATAACTACATGAAAGGACTCCTTTTTATTTCACTGTGTGTTGGACCAGTGACAAATCACTTTTCTTTTTTTAACTAAAACACAAAAGGAGTCCAAGATTTTAATATGGGTTCCTGTAAATTAAGGGGCCAGGTTATAATCTGATAGTAAATGTAGTGAAAGGTTCAGCCTCTGCATGGACTCTGTGTAGGACATATCTGATGCTACTTTTGCTCCAGCCAGTTTACCTGTTCCTCAAGCATCTGATGAAGACATTCCAAAAGTCTGTTTGCCAGCTACCCAAAATACTGACATCTCAGTGTTGCTGCTAGAATTTCGTCCACAAAATTTCATTTTTGTATTCTGAATCAAGAGCATCTACTAAATTGGTCTCTGAAAGGTTTCAAAGAAAACCCACCTGCTCTTTCCACTTCTTGAGTTCAGATATTCTCTTTGCTTTCATGTTTTCATATGCAGTGATGGCATTCCAGGGAATGGACTTATCCTGGCCCATGGGAAACATTAACTGATAGTTCAGCATCTGATCC
The DNA here is from genome assembly GCA_013396755.1 of Sclerurus mexicanus. Classification (NCBI taxonomy): domain Eukaryota; kingdom Metazoa; phylum Chordata; class Aves; order Passeriformes; family Furnariidae; genus Sclerurus; species Sclerurus mexicanus. The sequence goes on along the minus strand of VWZF01000205.1, from coordinate 251,978 downwards.
TGTGTTATTTCAGTGCTTTCCAAAGGCATATCATCAGGTTCAATAGAGTCTGGAAATGAATGATATTAAGGTAAACATCTTCAGTGAACTTTTACATTTATTTCTCATAGTTAAAAAGGTGAAGAAAAAGAAGAATCAACAAAACAAACAAACAAAAAGTAATATCTAAGATAGATCCGTTGCAGTAGATCTTGTAGGAATAATAAATGGCAAATTAAACTTTGGTCATAGTCCATGGAAGGACTCATCAGCTAATCTCTAACAAGTTAGTTATTTTATGATCCTTCAAAATTACTTGAATCCCAAAGATGAACTGTAGCCAGCCTACTAGAAATGAAAATACTTCAGCCACAGTGGGTTGTAGAGACTTGGCTAAATGAGGAAAGACTGAAATTAAACTTGTAATGAATTTAAATTTTTGTCAGTGTGATGTTTTGGGGTTTTTTATTCATCCAGTTCCTATGCTATCCCATGCTATCCTGTACTTCATTCTGTTGCTTGCCTCACATATAAGAAGAGGTAACAATTCACAGGAGCCAGCAGTAGCTCATGCTGGCCTGCAGTGCATCACATAGCCAGGGATTCACAGAAGCCTGATCATGGCCTGCACACCAGTACCTAAATCAGCATATGTGAACTCTCCCACTGAAAGCAACACAAGCTCTTTGCAATGGCAGGGGATTCATAATAGGATAAAAATATTTTGTGTCTAAATTTTATGTGTCTAAATAACTTGTTGGATCAAAGCTGTAAACAGCCAACGGAATAAAAAACACCCTTTGACAATGTTTAAGAAAAGATGGAGGTGGGAAACTGAGGATGGAGAGGAAGAGAGGGAGAGAAGGTGGAAGGAAGGGTGGAAGGGAGGGAGGAAGGGAAGAAGGGAGGAAGGGAGGAATTAAATCAAATGCAGGTGGCTCTTAAACACTCAGTTTAGTTACTGTTCCCTGTTCTCCCCACTCCGTCAAGTAAAAGAGAAGCTCCACTAACTTTCACTAATTATTTTGAGTCAATGACAATTATATTTATAATGCTACTGAGCTACCTTAATCACCACTTCATGAACATAGCAGTAATGATGATGAAAATAATAATCATAATAAATTAAAAAATAATGACATAACACTGAAGAAATTCTTGATCCTCATATAGTCTAAGATGCTTGAGATGTCTTTTTACTTGAAGATAGCTTTGATAGCACTGCACTACTCCAAATAAATTTTATTCTTGAAATGAAGCCAGGCACCAAGCCTTTTGGTCTTTTCATTCTCTATCATGCCTTTTGGAGAAGGACATAAAGAAAGTGTAGAAAATATTTGTCCTACTCTAGTTACAGTTTACTACTAAAGAAAAACTGCCTACAGCTTCCTAGAAACCTTATTCTGATTATTCTGCATCGTGCCGTCACTTTGCTTCAGGGTTTTCATGCTCGCAGCCTGTAGCCTAACAGCTTGTTGCAAACATCTCTTGGCTCGACACCGGGATGCGCCTCATCTCGAACAGGTCAGAGCACGTTTCCCTAGAAAATCCACCCAAGCTTCCCTCCTTTTCAGACGCCCGCCTTACTTCGCTCGTTGTTCCTGGCTTCTGGCTCCCAGCGCCCGCAAGCGCCGCCGCCGGCTCCGGCGCACCGCGCCGAGCCCCTGGTTGCCCCCGCTTGCCCCGGTTGCCCTGGGCTGCCCCCGCTTGCCCCGGCTGCCCCCGACTGCCCCCGGCTGCCCCGGCGCGCATCTCCGTGCCCGGCGCGTTCCCGATGTCGCGGTACCTGCCGGCTCTGCCGTGCGCATCCCTCCGCCCTCGCTGGCGGGCAGGCACGTCCCGCGGCCCTGGATGAGGGCGGAGAGGGGCCGCGGCTCCCCGGCGGGGACGTGGCAGCGGAGCCCCAAGCGGCAGCGGNGTGTAGACTCCGCAGGGCTGTCCCTGCCCGAGGGCGCAGGTCTGGCAGCACCCGCAGCCGGGCTGCCGCGCCGCCTCCGGGCAGTCGGGCGGCACGGGCGGGCACAGCGCGGTCCTGTCCGCCGTGCAAGGGGCGCAGAGCACGGGCTGCCCCGCGGCCAGGCGGGGGGCCAGCAGCGCCGGCAGCAGCAGCGCCGGCAGCCAGGAGCCACTCATGCCGCTGACCAGGGACCGGGGCAGGGCAGCTCGCCGGCCTGGGCAGCGGGAGGCACTTCACACACGCTCGGCTCGC